>JBBGZY010000635.1:3880000-3900000 GCA_037952925.1 Lithobates clamitans
TATGGACCTGGCAGCGAAAGGGTTAAAATACTGCCACTATATACCTTTTTGGATGATCTGTATACCACGGTTACATGGTAAATTGCAGTTTCTTCAGTGCTGAGAGTTCAGGAAGGAGACTTCCACTGCAGCCTGTATACACGCCCACATGTGTGATGTTAATATCATGTGACCTGGCTATCTCTGAGAACAAGTAAATGTTCTTTCAAGCCTTAAAGACACAACTGAGCATGTGCAGGTCGGCTACTCTGCCTGTGTTAGCTGGCTTTCCCCAGATACAGTGCTGGGGGGGGGGGGGGGGGGGGGAGGATCTGTGCATACAGGATAAAACAGCCTTTTTACACAATGCAAAGGATTAACCCCTTAAGTTCCTCAGTGAGTATAACAAGCATGCTGCATATACACACTGATTTTACTGTTGTGGGTTAAGTAACACTTTAAGTTCCACTTTTAAATGTGTTGCACTCAGGTCAAGGCAATGCTGATGCTTTTATTGCGGGATGGTTTTATTTACTATTAACAAATTCCCAATACTTTGTTTAACTACTTGAAGTCCAGAATGTTAAACCACCCTCCTGCCTGGGCCATTTTTCAGATTTCAGCACTGTCACAGTTTGAATGACAATTACTTAGTCATGCAACAATGTAACCAAATTAATTTTATATCATACACAGGGGCTTTCTTTTGGTGGTATCAAATTGCCATTCAGTTTTTTTTTTTTTTTTTTGCTATATAAAGGAAACCTTTTTGAGAAGTTTTTTATTTGCAAAGTTTTATAACAGAAATGATCTGTCTTCGTAATTTAGGCCAAAATGTATTCTGCTACATTTACTAAATCGGTGTATATTATTTAGTCTGCGTAAAAGTTGGTCCCTTCCTGGTATATACGGCTTATTTGAAAATTAATTAATACTGATGTTATGACTGCCTATCTCATGGCCCTAAAACAGCGTTTCTCAACTCCAGCCCTCAAGGCGCCCCAGCAGGTCATGTTTTCAGAATTTTGCTCAGATGAAACAGCTGTGGTAATTACTAAGGCAGTGAAACTGATCAAATCACCTGTGCAAAATAATGGAAAGCCTGAAAACATGACCTGTTGGGGTGCCTTGAGGACTGGAGTTGAGAAACACTGCCCTAAAATACCAGGACAATTGTCCCCCCCCAAATGACCCCTTTAAGGAAAGTAGTAGATCTGCGCGATTAAGGCCCCTTTCACACGATCGGACCGTTCAGGTCCGCCTGTCAGTTTTGACGGCGGACCTGAACGGGCGCTCCATGTTAGTCTATGGAGCGTCGGATGTCAGCGGAGACATGTCCACTGACATCCGACCCGGTCTGATCCGCTGAAGAGCAGACGGATGGCCCTACGTCCAGGTCCGTCGCTGGCGGATCGGGGGAGATCTGACGAAAACGGACACGCTGTCCGTTTTCGTCTGCTCCCTCCATAGGCGGCAGCGGTGCCTGACAAGCCCCTCCCCGCTCAGTGAGCAGAGAGGGACCTGTCATCCGCCGGCTCAGCGGAGATCAACGGACAGATCTCCCGCTGAGCCGGCGGACCGAGGCGGGCTCCGTGGAAACTGAGTCCGCCTCGTGTGAAAGGGGCCTAATCATTAAAAAAATCGCAATCTCGATTCAACCCCCCCCCCCCCCCTCACAATGCTAATCAGCCATTTCCATGATTCTATGTAAACAGTGCAGAGCCGAGCTGTCGAAAAAAAATAGCTAACAAATGTTTATCAACATTCCTCAGCACTGAGGGATAGAGAAGAGATGCAAAGTATCCTTTTTTTTTTTTTTTTTTTTTTAGATCAAAGAGATTAACTTCAGTCTGTAAATGAGGCCAGTTTAACCACTTATGGACTGAGCCTCTCTGAGATTTGTTTACAAGTTAAATTTTTTTTTTTTTTCAGACACCCTAGAGAATAAAATGGCAGTCATTGCAATGCTTTGGTACACCATATTTGTGCAGCGGTTATGTAAGCAATTTAGCAAATTTTTTTTTTTTGGAGGTGGGGGAATACACTTTTTGGAATTAAAAAATAAGACAATAGTAAAATTAGCCCATTTTTTTTTTTCTTTGTTGTGAAAGATAATGTTACGCTGAGTAAATTGATACCCGGCATTTCATGCTTCAAAATTGCGCCCGTTCGTGGACAGGCGACAAACTTTGGCACTTAAAAACCTCCATTGGCGACATTTAAAAATTTCTACAGGTTACCAGTTTTGAGTTAGAGGAGGCCTAGTTGCTAGCATTATTGCTCTCGCTCCAACGATTGCGGCGATACCTCACGTGTAGTTTGAACACCGTTTTTGTATGCGGGTACGACTTGCATATGCATTCGCTTCTGCGTGCGAGCTCGGCGGGACGGGGCACACTTTTTTTATTTTTTATTTATTTTTATTTTTTACACTGTCCTTTTAAAAAAAAAAAAAAAAAAAGGGTCACTTTTATTAATATTACAAGGGATGTAAAAAAAAAGCAGGACTGGACCTCTTTAATGTGAGATCTGGGCTCAAAAAGACCTCAGATCTCATATTTAGATTTAAATGCAATAAAAAATAAAATTTCCCCTTTTTAGGAGCATTGGGTGGAAGTGACGTTTTGATGTCACTGCTGTCATCCAATGTTATGGAGCCGTGCCGAGTGGGGGCCATCTTTCCCTCACTCAGCATCCAGTCTCACAGGGGAGAGGGCCCAATCGTCTCCGCCGCTACCGATGGCTCTGGTGGGAGCTGCGGCGCGGACCTGACCTCTCCCGCTGCCGATAAAAGTAATCTTGTGGCAAATCCGCCGCAGAGACCACTTTAATCTAAAAGCCTGCCGCCCACCGTTTAAGAGGATACCGAGGTTACGGCAGCCATCTGTAAACAGCTGAGAAGCTACATAGCATGAAAGGAATCCAGGAAGTTGTAGAAAGATAGACAGCAGTCACAATATGAAAGGAGATTGTTCAAGAAAGCTGACAATTGGATTGTCAAATATAACTATCATTTTTATTGCTATTACAATGCTGATATCATAAAATCAGTGTATTCTGTGACTAAAGATCTTTAAAAAGTACAAATACTGTAGCTGCTGACTCTTAATTTAAGGACACTTACCTGTCCAGGGATCATACGATGTCGGCACCCCAAGCTGATGCGTCCATTGGCTTCGGGTGCAAGCGCCGGCATCTTCATTAAGGGAAACAGGAATCCCACCATGTTTCCTATTGCGCATGCGCAAGTTGCCCTGCGCTTTCTAAGGGGTCACGCAGTATTCTGGGACCTGTGTGTCTCCCAGAAGGCAGCGGGAGGGGGGTGTAAGGAGGAGGGACTGGAAATTTCGTAGATTGCCGCACAACGATTGCAGCCATCTTACCCTGAAATGGGAACCTGATTTTGCACCGCTTTAACTGCAAAGAAAAGTGTAGGTATCGGTTAGTGTGTGTGTTTGTTTGTTTGTTTTTTTTTTCCCCTGTAGCAGTTGTATCAAATTGTGTCAAATATTAATTTTTCACAAAGTCTGCTGCTTCAGTGTTTTTAGATCTTTGTGTCGGATGCTGCTATGGTATACTGAAGTATAATTACAAGCATTTCATGAGTATCAAATGCTTTTATTGAAAATTACAATAAGTTTATGCATGATTTGGAGTGTTTACCCTTCTTTTTTTTTAAGACCTGCAATTCTGCCTGGCATGCTGACAATCAACTTTGGAGCCACATCCTGACTGATGGCAGCCCATTCTTGCATAATCTGTGCTTGGAGTTTGTCAGAATTTGTAATTTTATTTATTTTTTTTTCTTTACCTGCCTCTTGAGGATTGACCACAAGTTCTCAATGGGATTAAGGTCTGGGGAGTTTCCTGGCCATGGACCCAAAATGTTGATGGTTTTTTTGTTCCCCAAGACACATCACTTTTAAGGCAAGGCACTCCATCATGCTGGAAAAGGCATTGTTTGTCACCAAACTGTTTTTGGATGGTTAGGAGAAGTTGCTCTCGGAGGATGTTTTTGTATTCTTCTTTATTCATGGCTGTGTTCTTAGGCAAAATTGTGAGTGAGCCTACTCCCTTAGCTATGAAGCAGTCCCACACATGAATGGTCTCAGGATGCTTTACTGTTGGCATGACACAGGACTGATGGTAGCGCTCACCTTTTCTTCTCCGGACAAGGTTTTTTTGGATTCTGAATAGAGGTCGACCGATATATCGGCCGATATTTGGCTTTTTTTACTTAATCGGCATCAGCCGATTGTGCTGATAAAAAAAGCCGATTTTAACTACAGCGGGACTTGCAAATGACTTCTGTAATAGAAGTCAATGCAAGTTTCCTGAAGTTAACTGTGGAGAGGATTCTCTCCTCCCTGGGCAGCCTGCCAAGTCTGATAAAAGAACCTGAAGAGATACAATGTATCTTCTTATCAATGAGCTGAACTCTGTGTGGAGGAGTTCTCAGTTTAACCATTTAAAGACTAAATCTTTTCTGACACTTGTTGCTTACAAGTAAAAATCCCGTGTTTTCTGCTAGAAAATCACTTAGAACCCCCAAACATTATATATATTGTTTTTAGCAGAGACCCTAGGGAATAAAATAGCGGTTGTTGCAATATTTTATGTCACACGGTATTTGCACAGCGGTCTTTCAAACGCAATTTAAAAAAAAAAAAAATAAACAGTAAAGTTAGCCCATTTTTTTTTTCGTCCAAAAGTTTTGATTACCTGTTTTTGTGTATTTAATATTTAAGATATAGTTATTTTTTTTTAAAATCTAAATTCTACATACAAGTGAACTGATTGGAGGTTTGTTTTGTTTAATAAATGTTTAAATGTAAAAATTTTTCTATCACTTATTACTTAAGGCTGCTTTTACACTGGAGCGGGCAGGCGTTGACGGTAAAACGCTGTTAGTTTTACAGGCGCTTTACCGTCATTTTAGCGGCGCTATTCGGCTGCTAGCGGGGCACTTATAACCCAGCTAGTGGCCGAGGAAGGGGTTAAATGCGCCCATGAAGCGCTGCTGCCGAAACGCTTTGCAGGCGCTTTGCAGGCGCTTTGGAAGCGGTGCGCATTCATTTTAATGGGCAGGAGTGGTGGAGGAGAGGTATACACCGCTGCAAAGATGCTGCTTGCAGGACTTTTTTTTAACATCCTGCCATCGCATTGCATCGCCTCAGTGTGAAAGCACTCGGGCTTTCACACTGAGACTGCAGGGGAGCCGTTTTACAGGCACTTTACAGGTGCTATTTTTAGCCCAAAAGCGCCTGAAAAACACCCCAGTGTGAAAGTGGTCTAACTGTTAGATTTTATGAGATGAAGGGAAAAAAAAATAAAAAAATAAAAAATCGGCCTAATATATCGGCCCAAAAAAAATCGGCATCATATATCGGCCCAAAAAAAATCGGCATCATATATCGGTCATCGGCCACCGCGATTTCTAAATATCGGCATCGGCCAGAGAAAAACCCATATCGGTCGACCTCTAATTCTGAAGTAGAATAATAACGTATCAAACCAGGCAGGACTTCAGTGAAGCAGGTTTTCTTTATTTGACTCATACGAGGAGACAAGTTACAAAAAAGAAACAGATATATGCCTATTGGTTCTCACCACTATAACCCCTGTGATAGGGCTGCATATATTGCAGTGAGCCTGATAGACGCTTATCTGGACTTTATAAAACCAAAAAACGTGCACTCATAATCGGTGTAAAGATATTTGTGTAAGGCAGATCATGTTGAAACGATCCACATTAATATGAATAAATACTTAGAACAACTATTAATCAAAATGCTGTTAATACATAATATAAAGTGCAAAGTGTACTAATGTGCTAGAAACCATATATTAATACACAACTTAAAAATTCCCACACTAAATAGACTGTAACATTAACCAGTCCTCTAGGCTCTATAAGAGCTTCTCAACAGTGAAAAGAATAGGTAGTCCATAGATAGGATGACGGAAAGAAAAGTTCCATAGGTAATTAACCGCTTCAAAAGAACACAGGAAAAACTTCCACGATCCATCAGGTCAAACAACCACACAGGTACATGGAGAGGAAGGAAGTGTGTACACGAGGTTCCTCCAGAATCCAAGGATATAAAAGGTGGACCCTTACCCTCAATGGTGGACCTCCCTTCTGGCGAGGTCTTAGCAGGCAAGCAGACTTGGCCTTCTGCGGGGACTGTGGATGGATAGTATCCAAATCCGTTGATGTATCCTGCGTCTCCGACCTGGCGTGAACCAACACTTCCACCTGAGGAGGGGTGATAAGCCCACTCCTCTGCTGCCAGGCCCAACAATGTCTCCACTCTACTTCCTCCCGACTCACCTCTCACCCGGAACTTCCTGTCTCTTTGTAGAACATTGTAGAACTTGCATTTATATACCCTTTTATAAGCCTTATCTTCGCCATCTCTCCTAGATATGATTGGTTGCTAAAATCTACGTCAATGTAACTGTCCATAAATCTGACATCTGTTCTACAACCAGACAAACTTATTTATTCCCAGAATTCTTATATGTTCATTAACCACTTCAATACAGTGCATTTTCACCCCCTTCCTGTCCAAGCCATTTTTCAGCTTTCAGCGCTGTCACACTTTGAATGACAATTGCGCGGTCATACAACACTGTACCCAGATGAAGTTATCATTTTTTCCCCACAAATAGAGCTTTCTTTTGGTGGTATTTGATCACCTCTGCGGTTTTTATTTTGTGTGCTATAAATAAGAGTGACAAGTTTGAAAAAAAAAACACTATTTTTGACTTTTTGCAATAATAATAAAAAATTTTTTCTTTTAACCACTTGACGACCGCCTCACGCCGATGTACGTCGGCAAAGTGGCACGGACAGGCAAAATCACATACAGGGTACGTGATTTGCCTTCCGCGGGTGGGGGGTCCGATCGGACCCCCCCTCCGGTGCCCGAGGCGGTCGTCTTTTGTCCAGCGGCGATCGGTGATGAGGGGGAGACCATCCGTTCGTGGCCCCCCCCTCGCGATCGCCGCCGGCCAATGAGAACACTCCTTTGCTGCTGTATGCTAAACAGCAGCAAAGGAAGTGATGTCATCTCCCCTCGGGTCGGTATTTTCCGTTCCGGCCCGAGGAGAGACGACATCTATGTGAGTGCACCAACACACACACACAGTAGAACATGCCAGGCACACAAAACACCCCGATCCCCCCCCCGATCGCCCCCCGATCCCCCCCAATCACCCCCCCCCCCTGTCACAAACTGACACCAGCAGTTTTTTTTGTTTTTTTTTTTCTGATTACTGCATAGTGTCAGTTTGTGACAGTTACTGTGTTGGGACAGTTAGTATTACCCCCCTTTAGGTCTAGGGTACCCCCCTAACCCCCCCTAATAAAGTTTTAACCCCTTGATCACCCCCTGTCACCAGTGTCGCTAAGCGATCATTTTTCTGATCGCTGTATTAGTGTCACTGGTGACGCTAGTTAGGGAGGTAAATATTTAGGTTCGCCGTCAGCGTTTTATAGCGTCAGGGACCCCCATATACTACCGAATAAATGTTTTAACCCCTTGATTGCCCCCTAGTTAACCCTTTCACCACTGATCACCGTATAACCGTTACGGGTGACGCTGGTTAGTTCGTTTATTTTTTATAGTGTCAGGGCACCCGCCGTTTATTACCGAATAAAGGTTTAGCCCCCCGATCGCCCGGCGGTGATATGCGTCGCCCCAGGCAGCGTCAGATTAGCGCCAGTACCGCTAACACCCACGCACGCAGCATACGCCTCCCTTAGTGGTATAGTATCTGATCGGATCAATATCTGATCCGATCAGATCTATACTAGCGTCCCCAGCAGTTTAGGGTTCCCAAAAACGCAGTGTTAGCGGGATCAGCCCAGATACCTGCTAGCACCTGCATTTTGTGCCTCCGCCCAGCCCACCCAAGTGCAGTATCGATCGATCACTGTCACTTACAAGGCACTAAACGCATAACTGCAGCGTTCGCAGAGTCAGGCCTGATCCCTGCGATCGCTAACAGTTTTTTTGGTAGCATTTTGGTGAACTGGCAAGCACCAGCCCCAGGCGTCAGGTTAGCGCCAGTACCGCTAACACCCACGCACGCACCATACACCTCCCTTAGTGGTATAGTATCTGAACGGATCAATATCTGATCCGATCAGATCTATACTAGCGTCCCCAGCAGTTTAGGGTTCCCAAAAACGCAGTGTTAGCGGAATCAGCCCAGATACCTGCTAGCACCTGCGTTTTGCCCCTCCGCCCGGCCCAGCCCAGCCTACCCAAGTGCAGTATCGATCGATCACTGTCACTTACAAAACACTAAACGCATAACTGCAGCGTTCGCAGAGTCAGGCCTGATCCCTGCGATCGCTAACAGTTTTTTTTGTAGCGTTTTGGTGAACTGGCAAGCACCAGCCCCAGGCAGCGTCAGATTAGCTAGCGCCAGTACCGCTAACACCCACGCACGCACTGTACACCTCCCTTAGTGGTATAGTATCTGATCGCATCAATATCTGATCCGATCAGATCTATACTAGCGTCACCAGCAGTTTAGGGTTCCCAAAAACGCAGTGTTAGCGGGATCAGCCCAGATACCTGCTAGCACCTGCGTTTTGCCCCTCCGCCCGGCCCGGCCCAGCCCACCCAAGTGCAGTATCGATCGATCACTGTCACTTACAAAACACTAAACGCATAACTGCAGCGTTCGCAGAATCAGGCCTGATCCCTGCGATCGCTAACAGTTTTTTGGTAGCGTTTTGGTGAACTGGCAAGCTCCAGCGGCCTAGTACACCCCGGTTGTAGTCAAACCAGCACTGCAGTAACACGTGGTGACGTGGCGAGTCCCATAAGTGCAGTTCAAGCTGGTGAGGTGGCAAGCACAAGTAGTGTCCCGCTGCCACCAAAAAGACAAACACAGGCCCGTCGTGCCCATAGTGCCCTTCCTGCTGCATTCGCCAATCCTAATTGGGAACCCACCGCTTCTGCAGCGCCCGTACTTCCCCCATTCACATCCCCAACCAAATGCAGTCGGCTGCATGAGAGGCATTTTTATGTCCTCCCGAGTACCCCTACCCAACGAACCCCCCCAAAAAAGATGTTGTGTCTGCAGCAAGCGCGGATATAGGCGTGACACCCACTATGATTGTCCCTCCTGTCCTGACAATCCTGGTCTTTGCATTGGTGAATGTTTTGAACGCTACCATGCACTAGTTGAGTATTAGCGTAGGGTACAGCATTGCACAGACTAGGCACCATTTCACAGGGTCTCCCAAGATGCCATCGCATTTTGAGAGACCCGAACCTGGAACCGGTTACAGTTATAAAAGTTAGTTACAAAAAAAGTGTAAAAAAAAAAAAAAAATATGAAATAAAAAAAAAATAGTTGTTGTTTTATTGTTCTCTCTCTCTCTATTCTCTCTCTCTATTGTTCTGCTCTTTTTTACTGTATTCTATTCTGCAATGTTTTATTGTTATTGTTATTGTTATTATGTTTTATCATGTTTGTTTTTCAGGTGTGTAATTATTTACACTTTACTGTGCTTTATTGTTAACCATTGTTAACCATTTTTTTTGTCTTCAGGTACGCCATTCACGACTTTGAGTGGTTATACCAGAATGATGCCTGCAGGTTTAGGTATCATCTTGGTATCATTCTTTTCAGCCAGCGGTCGGCTTTCATGTAAAAGCAATCCTAGCGGCTAATTAGCCTCTAGACTGCTTTTACAAGCCGTGGGAGGGAATGCCCCCCCCCCACCGTCTTCCGTGTTTTTCTCTGGCTCTCCTGTCTCAACAGGGAACCTGAGAATGCAGCCGGTGATTCAGCCAGCTGACCATAGAGCTGATCAGAGACCAGAGTGGCTCCAAACATCTCTATGGCCTAAGAAACCGGAAGCCACGAGTATTTCATGACTTAGATTGGATGTAAATAGCGCCATTGGGAAATTGGGGAAGCATTTTATCACACCGATCTTGGTGTGGTCAGATGCTTTGAGGGCAGAGGAGAGATCTAGGGTCTAATAGACCACAATTTTTTCAAAAAAGAGTACCTGTCACTACCTATTGCTATCATAGGGGATATTTACATTCCCCGAGATAACAATAAAAATGATTAAAAAAAAAAATATGAAAAGAACAGTTTAAAAGTAAGATTAAAAAAGCAAAAAAATAATAAAGAAAAAAAACAAAAAAAAACACCCCTGTCGCCCCCTGCTCTCGCGCTAAGGCGAACGCAAGCGGCGGTCTGTCGTCAAACGTAAACAGCAATTGCACCATGCATGTGAGGTATCACCGCTAAGGCCAGATCGCGTGCAGTAATTTTTCCAGTAGACCTCCTCTGTAAATCTAAAGTGGTAACCTGTAAAGGCTTTTGAAGGCTTTTAAACATGTATTTATTTTGTTGCCACTGCACGTTTGTGCGCAATTTTAAAGCATGTCATGTTTGGTATCCATGTACTCGGCCTAAGATCATCTTTTTTATTTCATCAAACATTTGGGCAAAATAGCGTGTTTTAGTGCATTAAAATTAAAAAAAGTGTTTTTTCCCCAAAAAATGCGTTTGAAAAATCGCTGCGCAATTACTGTGTGAAAAAAAAAAATGAAACACCCACCATTTTAATCTGTAGGGCATTTGCTTTAAAAAAATATTTAATGTTTGGGGGTTCAAAGTAATTTTTTTGCAAAAAAAAAAAAACTTTTTCATGTAAAAAATAAGTGTCAGAAAGGGCTTTGTCTTCAAGTGGTTAGAAGAGTGGGTGATGTGTGACATAAGCTTCTAAATGTTGTGCATAAAATGCCAGGACAGTTCAAAACCCCCCCAAATGACCCCATTTTGGAAAGTAGACACCCCAAGCTATTTGCTGAGAGGCATGTCGAGTCCATGGAATATTTTATATTGCGACACAAGTTGCGGGAAAGAGACAAATTTTTTTTTTTTTTTTTTTTTTTTTGCACAAAGTTGTCACTAAATGATATATTGCTCAAACATGCCATGGAAATATGTGAAATTACACCCCAAAATACATTCTGCTGCTTCTCCTGAGTACGGGGATACCACATGTGTGAGACTTTTTGGGAGCCTAGCCGCGTACGGGACCCCGAAAACCAAGCACCGCCTTCAGGCTTTCTAAGGGCGTGAATTTTTGATTTCACTCTTCACTGCCTATCACAGTTTCGGAGGCCATGGAATGCCCAGGTGGCACAAACCCCCCCAAATGACCCCATTTTGGAAAGTAGACACCCCAAGCTATTTGCTGAGAGGTATAGTGAGTATTTTGCAGACCTCACTTTTTGTCACAAAGTTTTGAAAATTGAAAAAAGAAAAAAATGTTTTTTCTTGTCTTTCTTCATTTTCAAAAACAAATGAGAGCTGCAAAATACTCACCATGCCTTTCAGCAAATAGCTTGGGGTGTCTACTTTCCAAAATGGGGTCATTTGGGGGGGGTTTGTGCCACCTGGGCATTCCATGGCCTCCGAAACTGTGATAGGCAGTAAAGAGTGAAATCAAAAATTTTCACCCTTAGAAATCCTGAAGGCAGTGATTGGTTTTCGGGGTCCAGTACGCGGCTAGGCTCCCAAAAAGTCCCACACATGTGGTATCCCCATACTCAGGAGAAGCAGCTAAATGTATTTTGGGGTGCAATTCCACATATGCCCATGGCCTGTGTGAGCAATATATCATTTAGTGACAACTTTATGAAAAAAAAAAAAAAAAAAAAAAAAAAGTGTCACTTTCCCGCAACTTGTGTCAAAATATAAAATATTCCATGGACTCAATATGCCTCTCAGCAAATAGCTTGGGGTGTCTACTTTCCAAAATGGGGTCATTTTGGGGGGTTTTGTGCCACCTGGGCATTCCATGGCCTCCGAAACTGTGATTAGGCAGTGAAGAGTGAAAGCAAAAATTTACACCCTTAGAAATCCTGAAGGCGGTGATTGGTTTTCGGGGCCCCGTACGCGGCTAGGCTCCCAAAAAGTCCCACACATGTGGTATCCCCATACTCAGGAGAAGCAGCTAAATGTATTTTGGGGTGCAATTCCACATAGGCCCACGGCCTGTGTGAGCAATATATCATTTAGTGACGACTTTTTGTAAATATTTTTTTTTTTTGTCATTTTTCAATCACTTGGGACAAAAAAAATAAATATTCAATGGGTTCAACATGCCTCTCAGCAATTTCCTTGGGGTGTCTACTTTCCAAAATGGGGTCATTTGGGGGGGTTTTGTACTGCCCTGCCATTTTAGCACCTCAAGAAATGACATAGGCAGTCATAAACTAAAAGCTGTGTAAATTCCAGAAAATGTACCCTAGTTTGTAGACGCTATAACTTTTGCGCAAACCAATAAATATACGCTTATTGACATTTTTTTTACCAAAGACATGTGGCCGAATACATTTTGGCCTAAATGTATGACTAAAATTTAGTTTATTGGATTTTTTTTATAACAAAAAGTAGAAAATATCATTTTTTTTCAAAATTTTCGGTCTTTTTCCGTTTATAGCGCAAAAAATAAAAACCGCAGAGGTGATCAAATACCATCAAAAGAAAGCTCTATTTGTGGGAAGAAAAGGACGCAAATTTCGTTTGGGTACAGCATTGCATGACCGCGCAATTAGCAGTTAAAGCGACGCAGTGCCAAATTGGAAAAAGACCTCTGGTCCTTAGGCAGCATAATGGTCCGGGGCTCAAGTGGTTAAAACAATTTTTTTCCTCAGTTTAGGCCGATATGTATTCTTCTACATATTTTTGATGAAAAAAATCGCAATAAGCGTATATTGATTGGTTTGCGCAAAAGTTATAGCGTCTACAAAATAGGGGATAGATTTATAACGTTGTTGTTGTTGTTGTTATTGTTATTATTATTATTATTATTATTATTATTATTATTATTATTATTTTTTTTTTTTTACTAGTAATGGCGGCGATCCGCGGTTTTTATCGTGACTGCGATATTGCGGTGGACACATCGGACACTTTTGACACATTTTTGGGACCATTCACATACAGCGATCCGTGCTATAAAAATGCACTGATTACTGTATAAATGTGACTGACAGGGAAGGGGTTAACACTAGGTGGTGATCGAGGGGGTTAACTGTGTTTGCTAGGGAGTGTTTCTAACTATAGGGGGAGGGGACTCACAAGGGAAGGAGACCGATCGGTGTTCCTCTGTACTGGGAACATACCATCGGTCTCCTCTCCTCTGACAGGACTGTGGATCTGTGTGTTTACACACACAGATCCACGGTCCTGCTGTGTTACCGGCAATCGTGAGTGCCCGGCGGACATCGCATCAGCCGGGCACGCGCACCGGGTGCCAAGTGACACAGGCGCGCGCGATCGACGTCGGTGGCGCGGGCACCCCCTGGTGGGCCGGGAAAGCAAGGCCGTCATATGACTCCCGCCCGCAACGAGAGCTGCGCCGCCTGGCCGTCAATTGACAGCCGGCGATCAGCAAGCAGTTAAAGTAATTTATAACTGGTTTTGTCTAATTTAAATACACCTGTGTAGAGACAGTATGGCACCCAGCTGTGTTAAATCAAACCCTCCTTGTCCTGATGAGACAGATTTACGACTTTGGGAGAATGAACTTTCAATAACCCCACCATTATGTGTTATGTCTTATGGTTTCTCACTATACAGTTCTATGTGCATGTATACATACATGGTTTTCACAAAAAGTACTGTATCATCTACATAAAATATTACACATTCCATACAAAGCCAATTACTTTATTCAATATTGTTTAATTATTAATAGATATATATCTATATGTATGTGTGTGTGTGTATGTATGTATGTATGTGTATATATATATATATATATATATATATATATATATATATATATATATATATATATATATATATATATATATATATATATATATATATATATATATAATCAGTATTTCCTTAATGTATTTTAACAGTTTTGATGAGGGCACAAGCAGACCTTTGTTTGACCCTGTCAGACTTAATGTACTGTACATAACTTTCCCATATTCCACATAATTATTTCTAAACCACCTGTATAAGATGTTATCTTCTGTGATTTATCTGCTGTCAAGTTTTTTCTTTTCTAATTAGCGCTTGCTTAAAAACTATCCTAATGAACTTTCACCCAGTAAACTTATAAAAAGTATGAGAAGCAGAGAGGTCATCTAAAGTTCAACATTTAAAATTAAGTCTTTCTGAATCTATGGAAAACATTGTATACATTATTAAAGATTAATAATATTGATAAAACCACTACTATATAATAATACGAATAAGAATATGAATAATAATTTAAATAACATAAAATATATATTGGTTAATATGAAATTCTGCTACAATGCCCAAAACAGTCACAAAGGGGATTTATCAGAGAAAATTACTTTACCCCAGCCCTCGGCAGTCCAATCCCGGTACCGTTTGCAGAATATCTGTCCCTGATGTTTTTCCTGGAAAGAAGTGGCTTCTTTGCTGCCCTTCTTGACACTAGGCCATCTTCCAAAATCTTTGCTTCACACTGTGTGCAGATGCACTCATTCCTGAGCAAGCTCTGCACTGGTGGTGCCCCAATCTTTTAGCTAAGTTAACTGTAGGAGACGGTCCTGGCACTTGCTGGACTTTCTTGGGTGCCCTGAAGCCGCCTTCACAAATGCAATGGGAATTTTTCTTATGGGAGCAAGTTCATTTTCATGCCAAAGAGGTACTTTGCAATTCATCTGATCATTTTTCATAACTTTCTGGAGTATAAGCAAATTGCTATCATAAAAACTGAGGCAGCAGACTTTGTGAAAATGTATATTTGTGTCATTCTCAAAACTTTTCGCCATGGCTGTGAGAGCTGTGAGATTTAACCACTTGTCGACTGCAATACCATGGAGGTAAACAGAGACCAGATCGTCTCTGGCCTCCTCTGTGATCCTGGAGGAAAGGAGCAACGTCCATGTGTGGGGTTTTTTTTCTTTCTTTTTTTTATTTTTTGCTTTTAAAGGTATTGGTGATCAAATGCCAACATAAGAAAGCTCTATTTGTGGGGAAAAAAAACCCCTACATTTTATTTGGGTACATCGTTGCACGGCCGTACAATTGTCAAAGTAACAGTGTCGGAGTGCCAAAAATATGCCTGTTCAGGAACTGGGGGGGGGGGTTAATCTTCTGGAACAGAAGTAGTTAGTATTGTAAAAATACAGACCCAGCTCAGAAAACACAATGCAGGTGACAAAATTTGCCTGCACATACCTTTTTGAATGACTTTGGTGCTCAGTCTTATAAGGAACATGGTCTGACACCACCTTTTGATATTCAGCATTGTCTTGACCATTCATGAGGGACAGCAAGTTGATTATAGTGTGTCAATATGACGGAGGCAAGCCATCATATGACTACTGATCAGTAAGTGTTAACTTCTTTACAAGATCCCTTTTTTGGAACATCTGGGGAGCAGAAGTACAAGCATGTGCAATTATAACTTGGTCCCTGGTCTGGAGCCTGTTCAGTAACATTAGGGTCATGACTGCTTTACTATGATGGATTCTTTCTGACTTTCCATGGCTGTGATTAGTCACATTTACTCCACATTGCGGTTTGGAAGTAATATGCATAGATCTACATGGGCATTTATGTGAGGTCAGAGGTTGTCACAAGGATTAATAATGGCCATGACTTCTACATGACTTGGGTGGATTTGCATATGCTGCTTGTGATGGACTTCCTTTTTTATATATTTCTGTGCACACACCCATAAAAGTGCATCTTTTCAGTATATTTTTGTCTTTTACAGAATCTGTTGGGGCATCGGGCCAGCGTCCAGTTTTCTGTCCTGTCCATAAACAAGAACAGCTCAAACTGTTTTGCGAAACGTGTGATAGATTGACATGTCGAGACTGCCAGCTGCAGGAGCATAAAGAGCACAGGTAAATGTAATTATATTAAAGCGGTTCTTTCATCATTCCTAAATCTGAAAGTGGAAGAGTTGGGGACAATACTTTGTTGTGCAGCATGTCAGTTTTGCTGTTTTGGACCTGTGTCCTACTAGGAAAGTGTAGACTTTCCTTCTACGTGTTGTCCTCATTGTTTTTTATAGTCTTTTTTTTTTTTTTTTGGCTCTTCTCACAAAAGTTAAAGCGGGAAACCCTGTATTGTCAGAATACAATAGTGCAGCGGGAAGTCTGTATCAGATAATGACATTAATGTCATGTCTAGTGCTACACTTATTGTATGTAGTCTTTGCTGAATCTGAGTAGTCAGTGCTTAACATTTGAGGAATCAAGATAATCATGTATTCAGAAATCAGACTTTTCTAGTATTCATACATTGAACCACATTGACTCGCGCTGTTTGCAAGCAATTCATTCAATTCTGTCATATATTTTGATTATTAGTGATAATCTGCGGTGTATTGATTTATTCTCAACGGATGCTTGGAAGTCATGGAAGTTCTCATGTGCAGCAGCATTGTGGAAAATCTTTACTAGTTGACTGTTCCTTTCTTATTAGCTGTTTGACCTCCAGAAGATTTCCCCCCCTTATGACCAGGCCTTTTTTTGCGATACGGCACTGCGTTACTTTAACCACTTACCGACCGCCTAACTGTAATTGTAGTCATGTGTTTTATGTTAAATACTGGGGTAGCATAACCCTAGTGACATTTTTTTTTGTTAGGCAACCAGCTTTCACATAAAAGTGATCCTGGCAGCAGATACGCCACAGGATCACTTTTATAGGTGGCTGGAGTAGCGCACCATCCCCCTCTGTGCTCACAAGTAGAAGAGAATGCATACGCAAGTCGCGCCCGCATATGTAAACTGTGTTCGCACTACATTTAAGGTATCGCCACGATTGGTAGAGCGAGAGCAATAATTCTAGGGCTAGACCTCCTCTGTAACTCTAAACAGTTAACCTGTAAACATTTCGTGAAGCGTTGCCTATTGAGATCTTTAAGTACCGTAGTTTGTATCTATTTACTCAGCGCAACATTTTTTACATTATACAAAAAAGTTGGTTAACTTTACAGTTTTTCTTTTTATTCATTAAAGTGTATTTTGTCCCAAAAAATAGTTCGGAAGACCGGTGTGTAAATTCAGTGTGACATAAAATATTGCAACAACCGCCATTTTGTTCTCTAGGGTCTCTGCTAAAAAAAAGTTTGGGGGTTTAAGTAATTGTCTTGCAAAAAATACAGATTTTTATAAACAACAAATGTCAGAAAACGGCCTGGTCTTAAAGTGGTTAATTTGTCCTTTTTTCCCCACCGATAGAGCTTTCTTTTGGTGTAATTTGATCACCTCTGCGTTTTTTATTTTTTGCGCTATAAACAAAAAAAACTGAATTTTGAAAAATGTTTTCTTTCTTTCTACGATAAAACCTATCCAATGGAAAAAAAATGAAATCTAATTTCTTCATCAATTTAGGCCAGTATGTATTCTGCTACATATTTTTGGTAAAAAAATCCCAATAAGTGTATGTTTGGTTTGCACAAAAGTTATAGCATCTACAAACTATGGAATATATTTATGGAATTTTTATGCGTCCTGCAGACCCGACGCAGCAATGCCATAAGTAAGTTGTGTAAGTTGCAAGTGGTTAAAGCGGTAAAGTCAAAAAGTTTGTTTTTGCCCTACAGGTAAAAATATAAAAAGTCTTACCTGTAGGTGCATTTGAAACCACTCGTAGTTGTGCCGTTTACTAAATATTGGCATCTGCTTCTGCTGATGACGTAATTGGTGCATGCACAGTACTCCTTGCATGCTTGGAAGCAGAGTGCCCCATGCCGTTATGGTGACTTCCACGCACATCTTTCGTAATCGTACATCACCGAACACCGAGCCACAGTAATTACTATCTGGGCTATAGGCCATCTTCAGGTGATGGACACTGGCACACCCTAAGACAGGAAGTCCACTCCCTATATAACCCCTCCCACTACTGGGAGTACCTCAGTTTTTTCGCCAGTGTCTAAGGTGTTGGTCACGAGTAAAGATGTGCTGCGCTGAGCTCCACTGGAGCAATCCTTGCGGGGGCTAACCCCCCCCACCTGGACAAAGCTTCCTCCTCTCCCTGGATAGGGGGAAGCCAAAGTGGTGATGCCGCTGTTTTTTACCACCCCTGCACGGCGGTTTGATCACCAGGTCTCCTCGCCCCCCCTCCTCCTTTTGTAAAACACTTTTTTTCTCCTTCAGAATAAGTAACTCAGCCTGCGCTGGCAGCAATTGCTGTATATCAATCCTTGAGAGACCAGTTTAAACAGGTGCTCAAGATTATTCCTGATCACCTGGCCCAAGATTTGGCCGAGCTACCAGGGGCGTTATGTTTTGCAATGGACGCTATGAGAGATTCTATTCTCCAGGCCTTACGCTGGGGCTGGTGCATATGCGTAGGATACTATGGTTGAAAAATTGGTCAGCCGAAGCGCCCTGCAAAAAGCTCCTGGCTAGTTTTCCTTTTCACAGTAAACGGCTGTTTGGGGATGATCTGGAGAAGTACACCCAAAGAATTTCTAATCGGAAAAGTAACCTTTTGCCGGTTAGGAAAAGGAGTAAGCGTATCTCATTTAAACGAACCGCTTCTCCAGTGCCAGGTGCATCGACCTCCAGGCAGTCTCGACGGCCTCCACTGTCAAATTCAAGAGGTAAACCTCAGGGTAAACCCCAGGGACAAAAAAAGTCCTGGGGAAGGAAACCTACAAAACAAAATACTAAAGCCTCCTTATGAAGGGGTCCCCCGCTCGCTTGAGTGGGGGTTAGACTTCTGCAGTTCTCAAGGGTCTGGCAGGAAGAGTGTGAAGACAAATGGGTGGCTTCCTCAATTACTCTAGGGTACAAACTAGAGTTCCGAGAGTCCCCGTCTCCTCGTTTTCTCAGATCAAACGTTCCCAGGGATCCAGAGAAAAAGAAGTATTTCAAGCATTGGACCATCTTCTGTCTCAAAAGGTGATATCAGTGGTCCCCATAGAAGAGCAAGGATTGGGGTTTTATTCCAACCTTTTCACGGTACCCAAACCAAATGGAGATGTCAGACCCATTCTAGATCTCAAGGATCCAAACCGGTTTTTAAATATCCGCTCTTTTCGCATTGAGTCAATCCAAACAGTAGTCTCCATCCTACAAGGTGGAGAACGTCTGGCGTCAATCGGCATCAAGGATGCATACCTCCCATGTGCCGATTTTTTTTTTTTTTCTCCCCGCTCACCAGAAATATCTACGGTTCGAGATAGAAAATCTTCATTTTCAGTTTGTAGCTCTGCCTTTCGGACTAGCTACTGCTCCTCGAGTATGTACAAAGGTTCTGGCCCCTCCTCTAACCAGATTAGGGGTTAAGGTATAACGATTATAGCATACCTAGACGATCTGCTCTTGATAGACCAGTTGGTAGCCCGCTTAGACCAAAGTATGGTCATCACAGTCAACTACCTGGAATACATAGGTTGGATTCTCAACCTAGAGAAATCTTCCTTAAAACCATCAAGGAGATTGGAATACTTGGGTCTGATCATAGATACAGCCCAGAAGAGGGTATTCTTACCCCAGGCGAAGATCAGTGCCATAAGGCAGCTGATTCAGGTAGTCAAGGCAAAGAAGAATCCTTCTGTTCGACTCTGCATGAGGTTGTTGGGAAAGATGGTGGCTTTATTCGAGGCCATTCCTTATGCTCAGTTTCATTCGAGACTGCTGCAAAACAGTATCCTATCAGCTTGGAACAAGAAGGTCCAAGCTCTAGATTTTCCAATGTACTTGTCTCCAAAGGTGCGCCAGAGCCTCAGTTGGTGGTTGATAACTAAGAATCTGCCGAAGGGAAAATCCTTCCTACCAGTTACCTGGAAGGTGGTGACAACAGATGCCAGCCTTTCGGGTTGGGGAGCAGTCCTGGAAGAGGTGACTGTCCAAGGGAAATGGTCCAGGTCAGAAATTACCTTACCCATCAATATTCTCTATTTCGGGCAGCACGCTTGGCCCTGAGGGCCTGGACGTTCAGATTACGGAATTGTCCTGTCCGGATCCAATCTGACAATGCCACAGCAGTGACCTATATCACTC